>JARYHS010013630.1:211128302-211155589 GCA_031002005.1 Vandiemenella viatica | reverse complement strand
ACACTTATTCAATTATTTAGAACAAAATGCAGATGGGAAAGATTGGAACTTCTTTTCTGATACATGGTGGAGGGCAAAATAAAAATGCAAATGTGGTCTGCTATGTTCCTGTATGCAGTTAAGCACTAGATGTCACTGTTATAAATCACATGTTTTTTGAGCCAGATCACTCGCAAATGGAGTGTGACTCTGTTCATGCCTGCCTCGATAGAGAGAGAGAGAGAGAGAGAGAGAGAGAGAGAGAAAACTGTTGGATATATTTGATCAATCAAGATGGTTCACTGCCATGAGAAATAAAAATATCATGTCACTGAAGTTCAGCAGAATGATGAATTAAATTTCCCAGAACTGAGACGCTTCATGATAAAAAACATAAAAGTTGATAGTGACGGAAATAATGTCAATTGGCTCATGATAGCGTTTTCTTTACGGTATTGAAAGCAGGCTGAGTGTTTTTACTTTAAATACAACCATACTACTGAAGAATTTAAAAGACTCGAATATCCCGCTGAACTAAAACAAGGCTGCAAGAATCTTTCACACTTAAGCCAGCGTATTCCTCTCCGATTCCAATACAGAAGGATATGCTCAAGGACCTCCTAGATCTGTGCAATATGGGAATAATACCTCTTTTACAAGTCATTAATAGTAGATAAGCCTACTGCAGCTGACGAAGGAACAGAAACGAGTGCTAATGACGATAGTGACTGAAGTGTAATAATATATATAATTAAGGTTTTTACAACTCTATCACTGACAATTTTATAAATGTATGTGTTGGGATTCTCATGTTTTTTGCCATTTTATTATTCCAGTTATCTTTTTGCAGTGTTTAAAGACGAAAGACGGCCTAATTATGTCCCATGTAACTCGCGAAGCACTGTAAAATACTTTAAAATGTCTCAAATAAATTGTTTAATAGTATTAATCAAAATTAAAACAAAATAAATTCTCTTAAAGAGTTCATTGTTTAGTTTTGTAATTACAACTCTATAGGATGTAACTACCCAGACTACCAAGATGTTTAAAGTCAAAACAACGTATCTGCGACATTGTTCACTTTTTTGTTCTGCAGTACCTATTGTTACAGATTACAAATTGTTGGATTTATGAGAATACGTTCTAAGGACCATGAGGTACCACAGCTACAAGCGGCCTGAGCTTAGATGGTAACGATGGTAGTGTTTCAACAGTTGCAAAACTTCTTTTGCCTTTTTCTCAAAACACACATTTTGTAAATACATCGTTATGACTCTTAGCCCCTGATTTGATATCTTCAGTGATTCAAGGCCTCAATAATTAGCAAGTTACCATTCTCTGTAGATTGAGTTATACTATATGTTAATGTTATAAGACAACTAAATTGAACTGTGTTGTGTGTTACAGCAAGACACTGTTTGATGCCCAACCAGATGCAGACTACAACCCACTGCCTGAGGAACAGCCTGGTGGTTTTAATTGGGCAGAGCAACCCCAACCAGACCAGCAGCCATGACTTGTTCTTGTTGGCCTATTATTATTTTCTACAAATATCCTCATTGCTGTTTCCCTCATCACTGATTAAATATTTAATTCTGAAACGGCACGGATGTGCCGAATGAATCCTGTTTTTGTTGTAGTGTATTATTTGATATTTCCAATGAGCTTGCAGCTGTGGAAGATTTAATAAGTAATATTATGGATTGATGTTGCTTATGGTATGCAGCAGATCTGTTTTCTGTGTTGCCTTAATTCCAAAGAAAAGTTATGTTAAAATGTGTGAAATGTGGAAGCGCACATAAACTGTTGTTATGAAATAATAGTGAATTTGTGTAAAACATAATTTAATACAAAAGACAATTTTAATTAAATGTTATTCTGTTTTGTGTTGCTGGACTAATTCTTACAGCATAAAATCGACCAATTAAATGATACCTTATGTCTGCCCTCCATTTCAGTCCGTTTTCTTATCCCAGAAAAATCTGTCATTTTGAAGTGTATAAGGTGTCAAGTGGATCTATTAAGTAAAATCAAAGTCTTATATTCATT
The DNA here is from genome assembly GCA_031002005.1 of Vandiemenella viatica. Classification (NCBI taxonomy): domain Eukaryota; kingdom Metazoa; phylum Arthropoda; class Insecta; order Orthoptera; family Morabidae; genus Vandiemenella; species Vandiemenella viatica. The sequence continues at coordinate 211,153,561 of JARYHS010013630.1, read as the reverse complement.
AACAATTATGTGTAAATTTTCTAAAAGTGCAAATTTTCCATGACAACAGTAAATAATTTTCAGTGACCATTGCCATCTTTAATGGTTTAGTATAATTATATTACCATAGTTTTCTGGAAAAATTTGTTTCTAATGTTATCTTTTAATAGGTTGTCTTTGTATCAAAGTATTTAATTAACAAACAAAATAGAAAGCTAAAATTTTTCATAGACGTTTTGATTTGAAAAATGGAATTATTCTAACCACAGCCATCTTCGACTTTAGTGAATACCAGTCACAAGTGCTCTCTCTCTCAAGATTACCATGCCATGATGTTAACTATGATACCCTCATGATCGGGCGCGAGATCGTAGATAATCTGAGTTATTCAGGGAATGCCTTGAGTAACAATAGTCTTCTAAGTGATTATCTAAGTGGCATGCACAGATGGGTTTGAGACTGGTAACATGGTTGGGAGTGCCTTTTTTGCAGCACTAACGGAGTGGAAAGCTTTTTAAGCTACGTGTGGAAACATCCTCCTTTACAGTTGAACTGTTTCTGATACTTGAAGCATTGGAATACGTGCTAGAGATGCACATTCCGAATACTGTAATTCTTACAGTTTGCAAATCGGCACTTCAAAAGCTGGGCGATGGAATCAAAGATAAAGGGAGGACTCCACTTCTATACAACGTACTGGAGTTATTGACCAACATTAATAAACAAGGAAGGAAGACCTCCTTTATCTGTGTTAAGGTACATGTTGGGCTTCCTGGCAGCGAAGAGTGGATTCTCTTGCAAACTTAGCTGCACAAACAGAAAACCTAGCGGAACTTCTGATAGGATGTGACTTAATCTCATTATTTCACCACCAAACAACTGAGGCCTGGAATGATATGTGGCAATCCAGTGAACAACACAGGGGAAGAGATTACAGGCGAAAACAACCACAAATACTGACAACACAATGGTTTCAGAAAAAATATGCCACAAAAAAAGCTGTGACTATAAATTGAGATTAAAATTCAATCATGGCAGATTCGGAAGCCACTTGTACAAAATAAATTTAGCAAACTCCCCCCTTTGTCAGTGCGATGGGGAGTCCGAGGCCAATACAAACCACCTATTCTGCGGATGCAAGAATTACAAAGAAGAAACAGACACTTTCTGGAAAGACCTAAAACATTGGGACATAAGTTATCCAGTTAATGTAGGCCAACTCCTTGCTCTAGAAAATATCTCAATATACCAGAGGATGGTGCACTTTATAACAAAAAAAAAAAAACCATATAGAAATATAACCGTGTAGAACCCACTCTACTCCTCAATACTGTCCACAGTTATTATTTAATTTAATTGCAATGGAGCACAGGCTCCGGTGGCAATTTCCCTACACACCCAACTTCCCCCTATCCTACACTCACCTACATTTGCCCTCTACAAATTTTAACTTTAAATTCTTTTAACGTTTTCGGTAGGTTATTCATCATTCCCCTTGGTAACTCATTCCAATCCCTGACACCCTTACCTAAAAAAGAAATCTTCCCACACCCTTGTGCCTGAAATCGAGTGCCAGCTTGTGGTCATGGTCATCTTTTCCCTTCCATGAACTACTTTTCATACCTACTGCAATATCTTTCCATGCCTCATCGCCAGTATATGCCCTGTACACTCCCATTACCCTCCTCATCCTCCTCCTGTCTTGCAATGAATCCCATTCCAGCTCCTTTATCATATCTGTCACTGATTGCATTCTGCGATAATTTCCAGAAACAAATCTAGCAGCCCTTCTTTGCACCTTCTCCAACTCCTGTATTTGATACTCAAAATGTGGGTCCCATACTACACTACCATATTCGAGCAATGGTCTGACCAAAGTTTTGTAACCCAATTCCTATCACTCTCTCCAACAAGTGCAGAATTTTGAAACCTTTTCCTACCACCTGTCCAATGTGTCCTGCCCAGTTAAGCTTGTTATCAAATGTAATGCCAAGATATTTACATTTCAAGTCTTCAGCAAGCAATTCTTTCCCCACCTTATATTCATAATTAACCTTTTGTTTTTTATTTGTGTATCTAATTAGCTGACTCTTCTTTGCATTTATCTTCATCCCATGTTTACCAACCCAACTAGATATCCTGTCCAGATCACCCTGCAACTGTTTACAGTCCTCTATCGTTTTGATCCTTTTTTAAGCATTATATTCATCTGCGCAACAATCTATTTCAGATAGTAAACAATCAACACAATTATTCATTACAACAAGATAGCAATGGTCCCCAATACGCTACCCTGCTGACATCCAATTTTTACTTCCACTTCCTTTGATACCGCATTTCCCACCCTAACTTTCTGTTTTCTACCTTTTAAAAATTCTTCTACCAGCAAATCACGTTTCTCATCCACTCCAATAGTTTTTACCTTATTTACTACCATTTTGTGGCTTACTCTGTCAAAAGCCTTTTGAAAGATCTAGTGCTACACTATCAATTTGGCCTCCCTTGTCCATTTCATCTGAAATATCTTGCATATATCCCACCAACTGAGATTCGCATGAATATCCTTGCCTGAACCCATGTTGCCTACTTGAAAACCACTTACGTTCCTCACATACATTTCTGATGTGGTTGCATATCAATCTTTCCATTAATTTACCTACCACTGAAGTCAAACTGATTGGCCTGTAATTTTCGACTCTATTTCTCACCCCTCCTTTATGTACCGGTACTACTATCGCACTTTTCCAGTCTTGTGGTAAGCAGCAAGTATCCAGACTCAATTTAAATAATATTTCAAGATAAGGTACAATGTCACATCCGACTATCTTTAAGATATCTGTAGTAATATTATCTGCACCAGCCCCTTATGTTTTTTCAGCTTGCTTATTTCCTTCATGATTTCTTCAGGATGAATTTCAAATTTTTTAGTATCTTCATTTCTAATCGTGTTGTTAAGCTCGTTCTCCGAATTAGACCTTTACCGCTTCTGATTCATTGTCCCTAATGCTCTCACTAAACCAGTTATTTAAATCTCTGCCTTCTTCAAATCCTCAGTAACTACTTCTCCATCCTTATCTATGAGCATCTCTACACCCTCCCTTCCCCTCAGTTTCGTGATATTGCCATAGAAATTTCGAGATGCATCAGTCAGTGGTCCTCCTGCACTGACTGTTTACAGAGCACCAGATGGTTACTGTTTTATTGTTGAAAAGTTTTAATGGAAACGCTTCATAACACATTTAACTTTGACATGGATTATAAAATCTTCCTGTGAAATGTGCGATTTTATGCTTTTGTAATGTTTTAACTTTTGAAGTGTTGTTTAACTCCTCTTATAATTTTATTTCCTTAATGTTTGTATATGTTCTTAATGCTATGTAAATTACTATTTCTGTTGTGTATAATTCGATACCTATGATGTGATCCTATCATATGAAAAGTGACTTGTATGTCTGTGTAATGGGTGTACGTAAATGTGGGCGCAGATACAGAACTAAGTATAATGTATTTTGACTGTATGGCCAACAGGCCAAGTGTCAATAAATATTTTTTTAAAAAGCAGCAGCAAAACTGTAAGGGACAGAAGAGAGTATGAGGTCACAGCCTAGGTTTGGCATTTATCTTTGATCAGTGCCCTGGTGTTGCTGGTACAAACAATTACTATGCCAGTGTGATTGCATTTGGATGAAAACGAGTGGAAAGTGTTCAAAGTGCCAAGATGAAGCACGAGTGGTTCGTGAATATACAATGCTGTGAAATATTTCGATTTTACACCACTAACCTTTATGGGGACCCACTTTGTTGAAACAGATAGAGAAACGGTGAAATTTAAAAGGCGACCTTTCGTGTACCTTGGTGTTTTTGCAAGCTTTGATAATGATGTTGGGCCGCTGCTTGCCCAAATACCTCATCTGATTAGTTTGTGACAGCTTTAAGAATTATGCAACAGCCTAGCCTTGCATTGATAGGTAACATATATGTTTTATGAGGCACAAACTGGACTAAATTGGTAAGACACTGCTTTTGTGTATAACTGGAAGTGAACAGCAGTACTGCAGTGTGTGGTTTTTGCTTCAACAGTGAGTGTCGGACATACGGTGTTCTAAATTTGAGCAATTTGTGGCAATATGTTCGATGAAGCCATATATTCCCGTGTGAACAATTATAAATCTTTTGCCAGAACCTGCTACAATGTTTGTTCTGTTAATGGGTGTCAAATTTGATTGGGTACCTATAAATGTATCTTATAGGGAGATTATATGTAGTGTGGAAATTAGAGTTCACATGCTGCATACAGAAGAAGCAGGAGAGATTACACACAAAACATGCTGGATACTTTTTAATGTTAATCTACCTAAATCCAACATTTCTAGTGAAAAAAAGGCATGCGCAACAGGAGCCAGAGAAAGATGGAAATCTTATTGTTCCAGTGGACAAAGGGCAAGGCAGACTATCATAGAGATTAGAATAGAATTATTGTTGGAGAACGAGCATACAAGAAGATTAACCAGGAACCTTTGTCTAATCTCACCAACCTGCTAAACTACTTCTTGCTTTGGAACTAGATTTGAATAGACTCCTCCAGCGACTCAATTGCCCCTTCAGTTATAAGGTCATCCAAAAGTCCATTTGAGCACCAGTGCAACCTGATGTAAGTGCAATAGATATTCCAATGTACTTTTTGACTAAATACTTCAAAGATATTCTTAGCCCATTAATGAGAAAGGGTCATTGGCATATTTGAAACTGGTGAGTTTGTAGAGACCTTGGACAGCATGAAGGTCCCTTTGGTTGATATCTTATACCTTTTAAGGTGACATTGAACTATTTCCAGTTTGAAAGATTATATTACGAGCAGATGGATAGGATAGCAATGGGCTTGCTGTTTCCACTAGTCATTCCAAATAAAAGCACTTAACAATAAGCTGCTCCAGCCAAAATATTTCTACAGGTATGTTAGTGACACTTTTGTAATATGGTGACATGTTATAAATAGCCCATACAAATTCCCCGTACATTGGATTCGGTCCCTCAGAACATTCAGTTGTTTCTGTGTTGGTCGAAGAAATATGCCGACCGAACACTGAGACACACTGTTTTTTGTAAGCCTAGCCATACTGATCTGTATTTGAACACTACCATCTGTCCCAATCCTGTACAATGCTACATCATTCTAACCACCTTGGAACATAGAGCACGAAGGCTATGTGACAAAAAGAACCTTGCAGGAGAATTAGAATATCTGCACAGAACTTTCTCTGATAATGGTTAAATGAGGGGCAGCATAGTCGTCCATTAAGAAAAGGGGAAGACTGACGAAAGATCGTGTTGTTTTCCTTCCATTCTTGCTTGCATTAAGTGCTAAAATAGATAGACTGTTAGAGTAAAGAGAATTTTCAGACCACCCATAAAAAGTGATGACCTGGGACTACGAAACCCTAGCGCTAACTAAATACAATGTGATTGTTGGTTGGCATACATTGGACAAACCCGGTGGTCTGTTGTTCAGCATGCAAGAAATATTCAGGTGGGTCGGAAAGAAAAATCAGCAGAGGCCAAACACAGTATCCGAGAGGGGCATACATTTAAATTCGAAGAAACAAGAATCTCAGCATATGCCAAAGATTTTTGGAGCACCATTATTTTAGAGATTCTGAAATCAGGACAGTATTAGTTGACGGGGGTCCTGGATATTAGTTCAGAGTGGCCTGGAACCCAGTGATGAATATGTTAAAGCAGCAGTGAGTCTGTAAGGGGCAGAGGCGTGAATGACGTCACTGCTTAGTTTCTCAGCATTTGGCTTCGACCATTGCCCCAGTGCCACCAGAAAGAAACCAATTACTATGCTAGTGTAACCGCATCTGGTTGAAAATGAGGGCGGAGACTGCTTCCCTCAAAACATCCCAAGAAAGTGACAGTTTTATACAGTTGGAAGCTCGAACATATTTCATCAATATATGGGAAGCTTTAATATTACCCTCTCCATCCCACCTCTTACCATTCCTTTCTGGGAGTACTAAACAAGTGTTGTAAAAAGTTACATTGTTAGTGGATGAAAGTTGTTGGTGATGCCAAACTTGTATTAGTGGTAAAATACTCTAAAATTATTTTTCAATGGTTAAATTGGAACAGACTGTGCAATGGGTATTTGTGAATTATAATTTTATTTGGTAGCAATAGAAAGCAGACTTTTGGGAGATACATTAATTAAAGGAAGCAGCAGAAGTAATTTTTGTTCCTGCTATCTTGTGGATCGACTCTGACATGTCATTGCCAATCATTTATTGGCTCCACGTTTGTGAGATTTACTGGATACAACCAAAGTCTCTTATTGTATCATCAAAACTTGATTTTCTGCTTTTTTTTTTTTTTTTTTTTTTTTGCTGTTATCAGTTTTTTTACTGGTTTGATGCAATCCTCCATCCCTTCCTATCTTGTGCTAACCTCTTCATCTTTGCATACCCCTTACAGCCCATGTCCTCAATTATCTAATTCATCTATTTTAATCTCTGTATTCCTCTATGGTTCTTACCTCCGACTTTTCCTTCCCTCCACTAATAAAGTAACCAATCCAGCATATCTCAAAATATGACCTGTCAAACTGTCTCTTTTTTCTGTAAGCTGCTTCCACAAACTTCTTTCCTCAGCCATCATTTCCAAAACTTGTTCATTTCGTACTGTGCTTGTCCATTTAATTTTCAGCATTCTTCTGTAGCACCACTTTTCAAGTGATTCAATTTTCTTTCTTTCTGGTATTCCTAAAATCCATGCTTCACTACCATAAAGTGCTATGTTCCACACACAGTTTTTCTAAGTCCTAGATCAATATTTGAAATTAAAAGATTTATCTTTTTCATGAAGGCTATTTTTGCTAGTGCTATTCTGCTTTTAACATCATTCCTGCTTTGGTCATCGGTTGTAATTTTGCTTTCCAAGTAGCAGAATTCATTTATTTCTCCTGTTGCATCCGATCCCATTTTTATATTTAATCTACTATTATTGGTATAATTTCTACTACTTTTAATCACTTTCGTCTTGCTTTGATTTAAATTCAGCCCAAAATCTTCCTTCAGTATTTTGTTCATGCCTTTCAGTAACTTCTCAATATCATCAGCCCTTTCTGCTAACAAGACAATGTCATCAGCAAATAGTAGCATTCTCCTTGAATACTTATGCCACATAATTTTTTTTCTTTACTTTCTTTATTGCTTCCTGTACATTCAAGTTGAATATTAACCCCTTAACCTATGATTTAGATTCGAAGATGTTGGGCCGAAATTGTATACAAGCTCGCGCAGCGTTCAGGACGTTCGCACGACTTGTGTAACACGCTAATCCGGGCAATCGTAAACATGACGGGCATCGCCTGTGGTAGAGCGGTTGCGGTTTGTAAATAGCACAGACAAGGCTCATGATGTATTTCTATTATCTCTTCGTATTGTGATCAGTTCTAGTTGTTCTTGATCGCATTCGCACGTCAAAATTTACGTTCATAAATTCTAGAGAAGCAACCCCACAAGATGTTCTCTAGAAAAAGATTTTCTGATGAAAACAGTGAGAATTGTGCTATTAATTTTGCTAATGAAAGTGACAGTAGTGACGAAATATGTAATTTTCGAAGAAAGTATAGGCGAATAATTATTGATGATACATCCGACGACGATGAACTACCAGAGTCCTGGCTTTGGAAATAAATAAGAAATAGTCCAAAAATCTGGGACTATACGATGACTCCTGGCATAAGAGAGGCAGCCTTATGTCAATTAGGAGGAAGTAGAGGAGAATTTGATATATTTAATTTAATATTTTGGAACAATATTGTGACCGAAACAAATCAGTATGCAGATCAAATACGAGAAAAACCACATACAACACGAAAAATTGACAACACTTGGTTTCCTGTAGACTCTACTGAAATTAAAAGATATTTCACATTGATCATAATAATGTCACAGGTAAAAAAAAACAAGAATCCAAATGAATTGTTCGAAGAGGGCTGCTATCGAAACACCCATATGTAGAGAATCAATGCCTTTGAACAGATATCTACAAATTACCAGGTTCTTGCATTTCTCAAACAATAATCTGGTTGCCAATACAGATAAATTGAACAAGAAGACCTGTAATTAATTTTTTGAACCAAAAATTTAAAGAAATGTATATAATGAAAAAAGACATTTTTATTGATGAATCTTTTATGAAGTTCAGGGGGCGTCTATCTTATAAGCAATTCAACCCATCCAAAAGGGCAAGGTTTGGCGTTAAATTTTATAAATTATGCGAGTCCGATTCCGGCTATTGCTATGAATTTAAAATATATACCGGCCACGATAAAATAAACTGTGAAGATAGCTCTTCAGAAAGTGTTGTCAAAGAGCTTTCTGAGTCAGTGTTGCACAGGGGTCACACTTTGTACATAGAAAATTGTTATTCTTCCCAAAATTATTTATGACATTATCATATAAATATAAAACAAATGTATATAAGAACGAAGTCTTTCTCGGCGTTGAGAATGTATAAACTGCTCTCGGGTGACTAGCCGAGTCAAGAGTGCGTTGTCACACGATATTTCGGCGACTTGATTCATTGCCGCTATCTTCTGGTGAAGTGCCGGGTCGTCATCCTGAGCATTTTCTGCTTTATCTTTTTAAGCAGTTTATTGCGAAGGGTTTGTCTGTTGACACTTCCTTCAAACGTTAAAAGGTCAGTTGCATTACTTTTGGTGTGTCTTTTGGTTTGCTCGGTTCTATTTTTAGTTTTATGTCAGTATTGACAGCGGTCTCTTGTGCTTGTCGTACAATGTATAGTATTGCCCTAAGTTGGCAATTAGGGGATTGTTTGAGTCTCTAGAAGCTCGGTAAAAAGATCTTGTAATTTGTGCGATTCTTTGTTCGAGCATCGGAATACCTGCGGCTTCGTGCAGGTCAGCTGTGGGAAACCGGGAAGGCACGTGTAGTGCTCGCCGAAGCGCACGATTCTGCATAATCTGCAGCCTTTTTATCGTGGACCTGGAGGCGTAGCCCCATACGGGACACGCGTACTCAATTACCGGTCTTATCAGGCTGCAATATACGCTCACTCCGGTATTGGCTGCCAGTGCGCTGTCCGTATTTAGAATAGGGTACAGCTCCCTCAGCCTCGTTGCGGCTTTGAGTCGGGTCTCCTCGATGTGACGTTTCCATGTGAGCCGTTGCTGGAGCAGGGATATCGGCAGTATACAGGTTGTACAGTACCGGCCCTAGTACTGACCCTTGTGGCACACCTGCATTGATTGGGCGGTGAGAAGATAGTTCATTCCCAACTCTCACTCTGAAGGATCTTCCAGTGATATAACTCTTAATTAGCTTCACAAGCGGGCTGGGGAGTCCCTGATTGTAAAGCTTATAAAGTAGTCCACTATGCCAAATGGAGTCAAATGCTCGTGCCACATCTAGCAGGACTAGCGGACAGTAGCTCCGATGGTTGAATGCGGTCGTGGCGCGCTCAACTATGCGCATGATCTGCTGGGTGGCGGAGTGACCCCTCTGGAAGCCGAACTGGAACTCCGGGATGATGTTCTCTCTGCGGATATGTTCTTCCATCCTCTTGAGAAGGAGCCTCTCAAAAACCTTGCTTAGGGACGGGAGGAGACTTATGGGCCTGTAGTTTTGGGGGAAAGTTCCGTTCTTCCCTGGCTTATGGACTCCGATCACCGTTGCCTGCTTCCAACATCGGGGGTAGTGCTGAGTGCGTAATATACAGTTGAACAGCTCGGTTATGCGTTCTACTGCTGGAGCTGGAAGGTTTTTCAGCAGCCTATTTCCCAGGTTATCATTTCCAGGTGCCTTTTTGATGTTTAATCTGGAGATGATTCGGCGAACTTCTTCTGCAGAGATCTCGTCGATCTGGTAGCCGTCGTCATCAGCGGCGAGGAAGCGCCGCAATCTTCTGCGGATATCCGCAGATTCTTCCTCGTCGTCGTCCTGCGCAGGCCGAAACTGCTTCTCAAAGTGATCGGCGAGGGCATTGGCCTTGTCTTTATCGCTGAACACTAGTCCCCTCTCGCCATGTAGCGGGGGCAATCTTGTTCGCCTCTTGCTGAACCGGCGGGTCTCGACCCACAGATTACCGTCGGTGACGTTCAGCGACGCCAGGCGAGCGGCCCACTCTCTGTTGCGGTGTTCCTGGAGACTGACCTTCAGCTCACGCTGCAGGCGATTTAGGAGGCGCCTGGTGTTGGGCTGTCTCGTAAGCCTCCACTCCTTAGCCACTCTGTTCTTGTGTCTAATCTGAGCCAACAGATGTGGCGGTAATTGGCGTGACTGTTGTCTTGTCACCGGAGGGGGCGTTGCAGAATTCGCTGCGTCAAGGATGACAGATGAGACTTGTTTTATCGCCGCCTCAATTTGCCTCTCGTCCAGTGGGCGCAGACGCTGGAGGGATTCTGAGACTTCTTCACGGTACAGTTCCCAGTTTGTCCGGTTATAATTAATTTCATTTGGAACAATTCGTCTCCATGATCCAACGTCGATATTCATCATGACCGGAGAGTGGTCTGATGAGAGCCTGTTCATGGTGGTGGCGGAGACGAAGCCAACGATGCCTCGGGTGATTACTATGTCAAGGACATCAGGGCGGTTGCCGCTCCAGGGGTGGTGGGTCGGCTCGTCTGGGCCCCAGACATGGAGATTGTTCCTGGCACTCATTCTGTATAGCTGGTTTCCCGCTGGATTGCTGACTCTTGACTTCCATGCAGGATGTTTTGCATTGAAGTCTCCTCCAATGATGAGCTTACCCCTAAGGGTGAGCAGCTGGCGGATGTCATCTTCAATCGGTACTCTCCGTGGAGGTCTATATGCTGAGACGACGGTGACCGGTCCCGATGTGGTTGCCATTTCGATTGCTGTTGCTTCGATTATTTGCAGTGGTGGAGTGTGTACCGTGTGGTGAGGGATGCCTCTTTTAATGTATATGGTCACTCCTCCTCCCGCAGTGGGTCTGTCGTGACGGTAGCACAGGTAGTAGGCTACCGTTGCTCTGAGACCAGGTTTTAGGTGAGTTTCGGCTACTAGACATATGTCTACGTTCTCTTCCCGTAGGAATTGCCGAAACTCACCGAGTTGCTGGATAATGCCGTTGGCATTCCAAATGCATATTGATATGCCATCTATGTTAACTCTGTCCATGACTGGCGTGGGAATTCTGTGGAAGGTCAGCTCGGTGAGCCGTCGTTATTGCGGATTTAATGTCCGCGGCCAGTTGATCGAACTTTGTCAGTAGTGTCGTTAACATTGTCAGAAGCGACCCTACAATGTCGAACAGACGATCTATAGCTGCTCCTCCCTCGTTGCTTTGTGTGGGGAGTGGACAGTGCTGTTGGTGGATTTGCCTTGCTTGAGTGGGCAAGTCTTGAGTTTCTTCCGCTTGTGGCAGTGGTTCTAAAGGGTCCTGCGACTGGCTAGTTGATGCCTCCGCGTAGGAGGTCATTGGTGTTGTTTTCTTTGACGGTTTGGTGTTCTTCTTCTTCTTCTTATTGGGACCTTGTGCCTTTTCCTGCGGGATTTGGCGCTTTGGTGGCTTCTGAGACGTCTTGGGTGACTTCTGAGATGTCGTGGTGGTTGCGTTATTATCACATCGTCGTGGTTGATTCCGCTCTGTGGTGGGTTTGTCAGCCGATTGTTGGGTGTTCCCGGAATCCTGTCTTTTCTTTTCCTCACGCTGCTTTTGCGCGTTGGCAGCCTGTTCTGCAGCGACCCCGCGCTGCCTGTCCCTTGCCCGTTTGAAGGCCATGCAGCCTTTATAGCTGGCCACATGCTGACCACCGCAATTGGCACATTTGGGACTGCCCTCCCCCTTCTTAAGAGTGCAGTCATTTGATAAATGTGCTCATGCACACTTTACACATTTTGAGGGCATGTTGCAGTGGCGGGCGACATGTCCTAGGGCCTGGCAATTGAAGCATTGGACTGGGCCATTGGAGGATCTCAGTTTTTCAACTGAGATGCACAGTAACATAAGGTACTCCAGTTGAAAGATTTTTCTATTTTGGGGCCTGTCGGGCATGACCACTAAAAATAGTGGCATAATGTCTGAAGTGCCAGGTCTCTTCAGCTGGGCCACTGTGCGTATGTCAAGTCCGAGATCTTCGAGCTCTTCCTTAATGTCATCAGTTGGTATGGTTGAGGGCATCCCACGGAGGACGACCTTCAGTATCTTCTCAGCAGCAGAAGGGAAGGTATAATAGGGTACGCCCTTCCTCTGCAACGCTGCGGTCACCTTAAGGTAGTGGTCGGTCGAACTAAAGCTTAGCTTGATCTTGTCGCCTCCGGCGGACTTGGCTTGGAAGGGTTGATTTTCCAGTATGCTTTTGATCATTTGGTACAGTTCCTTATAACTGTTTTGAAATTGTACCACAATCGGAGGAATCAAATGCTTTGATTGCTGTTGTTGTTGCTGCTGCTGTTGTTGTATTTGCGGCTGCTGCTGTTGCTTCTGCTGCTGTTGCTGCTACTGCGGCTGCTGTTGTTGCTGCTGCGGCTGCTGGTGTTGCTGCCGTAGCTGCTGCTGCAGCTTCTGCTGTGGCTGTATTTGCTGCTGCTGTTGTTGTTGATGATGCTGCTCTGGTTCTTCCTCGATCAGCACGTCGTATGGGTTGCTGAGTTCAATTCTGCCAGGGTCTAGAGTAGGCGGAGGCTTACATGTGCGACGCGCCTCCGTGAACCTTTCACCGTCTGTTTGGTCCCCAGCTGAACTTGTTTTTCTGTTCTTTTTCGTGGATTTACAGCGAAACAGGAAAGTGGCGGATGGTTCCGGGAAACTGAAGGCACCGATGACTTTCTTCTTTCCCGCCTTTTTGTCTTTGCTGGTCGTGGCGAGCTGCGACACAGGGATGCTGAGTTTACTGTGGCTGGCTCTCTTCTCACTCCTCGACATCTTCGCTTTACCACCGAGGAGCGGTGAGGTGCACCGCTTAGTTGCGCGGGAGTCAAGTCCGTGGGCAGGCCCGGTTGTCGACTGCGTTGTGTGAATGGTCCCAGTCGTATCCATATTCGAATCTGAGTTTGGTTGCCAGATCGTCGTACCATCTTTCGTAGCCGTCCTATTCATATCCGTTGCCAAGTCCGTTTCCGTTAGCCGGGTCGTCAGCGTGGCCGCTACTGCCGCCGGCAAAGCCGAGTGCGCTGGGGCACTCGGCCCGCCTGGCGCGACAGCGCGGCGAGCACTTTCCTCATCGCACATCTTGACTCAGCGGATGCCAACTCGGAACTGACTGGAAGTGCCGGGTGCAGCGAAAAGGCTTAGTTCTTATAGCCTGCCAGGTGGCCCAGTGCGCGGGAGTGTTGAGCGCGTCCGTGATTGGTCGGCGTAGGCACCGCCCGGCCGCCGGAGTGAGGGTAGTGCTGGTGTGCCTAGCTGGTGCTCAGTTGACCCCACTCACTCACTCGACTCACTCGCCAGCAGTCGGACCAGTCGTATCGCCGGAGACCACGCCGCTCTGCCAGCAGTTCCAGCGCCGCCGCCAGAGTGCTCTCAGGCCGCCCGGCTATAAGAGGGCACCGCGCCGACGCTACTTCAGTTGCTGCCGCGCTGCGGCAGGGAGCGCATCGCGCTAAGCGATCTCGACGTTCGAAGAGCAGAAGAAGACGAAGCAACTGAGCAACGCCAACAACTGTTGGTCTTCTAAGAAAAAGCAATGTCGTCATCTTCGGAAAAAGCAAATTCTGTCTGTCCTTCTTGTTAGACAGATACTGTGAAGTAGCCACAGTGATAGGAATTTTCCGAGGAACTGTCAGGGTATTACCACTCCACGGCCCACCCCCTGGGTGGAACCCCCGAGTGAGAGGTGTAGGGTTGCACTGTCCTGGATACCATACGGTGACAACTAAGGGCCAGTGCAACACCCCCTGTCATTAGTGAGTCAGGTTAGGTGTAGGTTATTCTAGGAAACAATTTCAACAAATTTCTCAATAACCCAGACCGCCACGGAGTCCGAAAGGACTACCGAGGCCATGTCCTCCCAACAGCCCCAGCCTCCCGCCTCAAAGCGTCAGCGCTCTGGAGATGTGGACACGCTTGACATGGAAGCCGAAGAGACGGCTTCCGTGCCGAATGTGCCCACGGGGAATCGTTTTGAGCCCCTACAGGACCTCAATAATGCTGCACCCGATACGGAAACAGACAGTCAAAGGCCCCAACAACCGCGTGAGCCAAAGGTTCCCCCGATTATCGTGTATGAGACTGCGGGCTACTTCAAAACTGCTGAAGAGATCAGGAAAAGGTTAACCGGAAATATGAACCTTGCCTATAAATCATCCAGTATCAAATACCAGGTGTATAACCAAACTGACTTTCTTTATTCTCAAGGGATACTTTAAGGGAAAAAAGATGCAGTACCACACATACGAGTTCGACAGCCAAAAGAAACTGCTAAAGGTAGTTATGAGGCAACTGCCGATTGACATGGACGTGAGCGAGATGCGCGACGAGCTTGTAAATCTCAAGTACCCGGCTCGAAATGTGTCCCAACTGACCAAATTCGACAAAGAAAAGAATGACAGGGTGCCCATGCCGCTGTACATGGTGACACTAGATAACACTGAATCCGCAAAGAGAATCTATGACCTTGATAAATTTTTGCACCTCAGAGTTAAAGTAGAAGTTTACAAAACACCAGAGGGACCCTCCCAATGTCACCGCTGCCAGAAATTCGGACACTGGTCAGGAACATTGCCATATTAATCCTCGCTGCGTTAAGTGCTCCGGGGAACACCTCACCAAAACATGTACCAAAACAAAAGACGAACCTCCAAAGTGTTCGAACTGCTCTGGACAGCATCCCGCGAGCTATCGCGGCTGTCCGCAGTATAAGAAAATTGTGCAGGCGAGAAATGCCCGAATTCAGCAGAAAAAGCAAGAAAAAGATAAGGAGAAAGCTGACAAAACCGAGACGCCAGACGTCTCTGACAGGCAGCAGTTCCCATCCCTCCCACCAAAGACGAACGCATGGACCGAACAGACCGACAAAAGCCAGACAGACAAGACAGACCACAACCAGGACCAAAACAAGACTGACAACCAACCCAAAGCTGGAGGACTCGGCTCCGACTTTGCTGAGATAGTGTCTTTCCTGAAAGAGTTTGACTTCCGAAAGGTGATAAACACGGTGAAAACCGTGGTTACCAAATTTCGAGAGACCGACAATATCTTAGAAAAGGGACTTATCCTGGTACAGGCCGTCACCGAGTTCTTCAGCGATGGCGAGACAAAATAAATCAACCCTTAACATACTTGCGTGGAATGCCAACGGCATCTCCAATAAGAAACTAGAATTATTAAATTACTTGGACAATAATGACATCGACATAGCCCTCATAGGAGAAACCCACCTAAACCCCGGCAACGACTTTAGGATGAGGAACTATGTTGTGACTCGTACTGACCGACAGACGCAAGGAGGAGGCACTGCTGTCCTGGTCAAAAACAGGCTGGTCCACAGAGACCTTCCTGAAGCACAAACCGGTGACCTGGAGCACACTGCTGTCGAACTTGTATTAAACGGGGAACCTCTCCAACTAGTCGCAGTCTATAACCCACCAAGTAAGGAACTGAAACAAGAAAACGTGCAAGCACTGTTAGATAGGAATGAAACAGTAATACTAGGTGGTGACTTGAATGCCAAGAGCCAGATCTGGCATAGTAGACTTACCAATCGGAACGGAAGGGGGCTACTTAGGGTGCTGCACGCCAACAGAAACGTTGAAGTGTTAGCGCCCGACGTTCCAACCCACTTCCCGAATACGGCAGGGCATCAATCGGATGTCCTGGACGTATTCGTTGTGAAAGGACTGAGCTGGCAAAGGGAAATATCAACCCAATGTGAGCTCAGCTCTGATCACAATCCGATTCTTCTGTCAGTCAAGCTGAAAGAACCACAGCGTCCGAAAATCTTCACAAGCTTCCAGACAAACTGGGATCACTACAGAGACGATGTCATTCTGCACCTCAAGGACATACCAACTCTTGACTCAACACAAAAAGTGGATGAGGCTGTGTCACATTCACCGCAGTAGTGCACGAATGCACTAAACAATCGACGACTAAAACAACAAGGACATTTGAAAAGCCAAAGATCCCAGAACATATACAAAATCTAATCAAGCTTAAAAACCGAGTCCGCAAGAGGTGGCAGAAATGGCGAGACCCGACTGACAGAAGGATGGTCAACCATCTAGTAGATGAAATCAGAGAGAATCTGAAAATTCACAGACATCAAGACTGGCAAAACAAAATCGCAACAGTACAAAACAACAACAAAAAGATATGGGCACTTGCGAAGTCAGTCAGCAAAACATCTCAACCTATTCGGCCTCTTCGTGGCCCGCAAGGGCTTGTGTACGACCCTGCTGGGAAGGCACAGCTTCTTGCGGACACGCTAGAGACCCACTTTAAACCGAATGAAATAGCTGACGATGTAAGCGAATCTCACAAAGAACATGTTCTGAGTGTAGTAAACCGCTTGATCCACATCGGACCGCAGAACTTTGTGCAAAAAACAAATGACGAGGAGGTGGAGTCTATCGTAAAAGGCCTGAAAACCAGGAAGGCCGCCGGGTACGACAAGATTTCCGCCCTCCAAGTCAAAAATCTGCCTCCACAAGCCATTAGATACCTAACGACAATTTACAATGCATGTCTGAGTCTGAGTTACTTTCCGACGGCCTGGAAAATAGCGAAAGTGGTAGCAATACCCAAACCAAACAAGAGTAGGATAATGCCGGGAAACTACAGACCGATCTCACTACTACCAATATTAGGAAAATATTTCGAAGGAGTTATACTAACCAGACTGAACAACTTCACAGAAACCAATAATATCATCGTACCACAACAATTCGGTTTCAGAAGAGAACACAGTACTGTACAGCAATGTGCAAGGCTTGTGGAGCATATCTGCAAAGAAAAGCAGGCAGGAAGTGGTACTGTTGCGATACTTATTGACATAGAGAAAGCTTTCGACAGAGTTTGGCACGAGGGCCTACTCTACAAACTTCATCAGCATAACATGCCAGACAATATGATACATCTACTGCATTCCTATCTAACCAACAGAAAATTTCTTCGTGTGCCATGAACAAGGAAAATAGCTCACTTAAAGAAATAGAAGCTGGAGTCCCACAAGGGAGCAGAATTGCACCACCACTGTTCACCATATATGCAAACGATAGTCCACAGACAACAGAGAGCAAAATTTCCTTTTACGCTGACGACACCAACATATACTGCAAGCAACAGAAATCCTGAAGTACGCCATAGGGAAAGTGCAAAGGCACTTAGAAAAACTAACCCAGTGGTGCAACTTATGGCGTATCAAAATTAACGAATCCAAATGCCAACCAATTATATTCTCAACAAAAATCAAAATTCCCGACATCAAGCTACACATAAAAGAACTAGAACTAAACTGGGTCGATCAAGTGAAGTACTTGGGACTGCGACTAGACAAAAGACTCACGTGGAGTAAGCACATAGCTGACGTGAAGAACAAATCGCGAGCAAAACTAGCCGGCCTCTACCCCTTACTAAGAGGCGACGGTCTATCCACGGCGACAAAACTCCTCCTTTACCGTGCGATAATCCAGCCCACCTTCCTATATGGGTCAGAAATATGGAGCATGGCGGCCGACTGTCATGTTAAAAAGTTGCAAGCACTGGAAAACAGAGCGCTGCGAATAATCTCAGACGCACCTAGATATCTGAATAACAGGGAAATCAGAAGGGCTCTCTGTTTTCCAACCCTGGCTGACACAATCAAAACCAAGTCTGAAATCTTTTTCCACAAATGCTCTATTTCACAATACGACTTAATCTCCGAAATAGGTGATGAATCAGAAGAGATGAGAGACATAAAGAGACCAAAACTAACATTGACGAGGCAATATCATATTTACTAGACCCCACCACCAAATCCCCAAGTCCTCCATTACTGTAAATAGGCCCTCACCAGTTATGAGTAGGTCCCCATGTTTATACCATACACCACCAATAGAATAAGTAGGTCATTAATAACAGATGTCATCCTCCATTAGATTAGTTAGGTTAAAATCAATTAAATTAGGTCCCCCTGTAAATATTCCTATGTACATAACCCCCCACTAGGCTTAGAACAAAAAACAAATAGATTTAGGATAACTTAGAATCAGATTTAAACAGTTAACTAGGAATCCCGGCTTAAGAAGGACAGATGGGCTTGCCCAAACCAGAAAATGACACAAAACATGACTACTACAAAAAGCCATGTCAAAAACCCTACCAGCGACAAGAGCAGAAGGAACCATCCTGGAGCTGTCAACAACAACGTAGCTACGCTACATTAGATGACGCTGCCGCTGCCGCTCAGTTGACGATTCGGCTGCCAGCAGCCAGCGAAGACAGACGATTCTCGCCGCCTATCCGCTGTTTCGCCGGGCCTCATATTGAGACGTCCTATCTACGCAAGCGAAGATGGGACGAAGGAACAAGAAGAGGCGAGATGCAAGCGACGCAGTCGATCCACAAGCAACAACTGCCCCCCTCTCCCCCTTGGCTAGCGTCGCCGCAGCCGAGGAGAAGTGTGAGGACATGGAAACTGAAGATGCCGCTCCAGACGAAGGCCGTGAAATGGAAATCTACGCGCCGCCGTCGAAGATCGGCCGGGTTCTCGACCATCTTCATAGACTCTTCACCAAGCCGCTGTTCGCATGGCCGATCACTGACGGGGTTAAAGTCATGGCCCGCTGCCCGGCCGACCATGACGCATTAATCTCCATATTAAAAGATGGTAGCTTCCATCTGCCGGGCGCACAGACAGAGACGTCTGAGCCCACCGTGGAAGCAGCACCACCGCCACCTGAGGAGACTGCACCACCAGCGACCAGGACAGCCAGCACCCAGTGCAGCAGATCTGCACTCAGGGCCGACGTCCTGCAATGCTATAAATGCCAGCGTTTCAACCACTACGCAAAGCACTGCACCTACAAGTCTAGGTGCGTACGTTGCGGTAGTGATCATCAAGCTGCGGCCTGTCCCAGGCCAAAGGATGACCCCACCTGCTGCAACTGCGGGGGCCCCCACGCGGCGTGCCACCGAGCTTGCCCAAGCCGCAAGCGGCTGCAGCAGGACGAGAAGAAAAAGAAGAAGAAGAGCCACCAGCCGGAGTCTTCCCCTGAAAAAAAAGCAAATTGTCAGACCGACAAGCCCGCTGCCAAGGCCAGCGGGTACAACAGGGCCAAGGACCAGACGCGCGAACGGGCTCCATTGCCGCGACCCCCCCCCCCCAGACAACCCGTCCTGCCGTCCCCACAGATGCTGTGGACACGGTGCTGATGGGGCTGGATGGGGGCCACAGCTTCTGAGGGTCGTCGAGTTGCTCACGCAACTCGTCGGCCGCACCACCTGCTCGGCCGCTATACCCTAGCTGCCGACAGCTCGTGACATCAACAAGAAGCCACCGCGAGGACAACATCCACCGCGAAGAAAAACACCATCATCTGCAGGAGGAGTAAATGTCGAAAGACAATAAACTCCAACGACTCTGCCGTATGAAGCTATGGCAGTAACTGGCTGTTCTGTGTGGTGCTCAGTTGAGTCGGGCGCCTCGCGTCGTGCGGGCCTCGGCAGCGCCGCTGACGCATCGCTTCGATGACCGGCGTCCAAGCATCACTGAGTTGGTACCCGCCGTCTCGGTTTACTAGGTTTGAGGCAATACGAATTTCAACAGCTTCCGTGAGAATACTGTCCGTTTCTTATGCATGTCCAAGCCGCCGCAACCTAACATCACAGCCGCAGAGCGGCGAGCACTTCGGTCATTGCGGGAGAACACAGACATAATTGTCTTACCAGCAGATAAGGGCCTCTGTGGTTCTAACTACGACGGACTATCGACGAAAGGTGGATGAACTCCTTAGGAACGTGTCCTACCGCAAGATTGCTCGGGATCCAACCAACGCGGTGACAAGGAAATCAATAGCACTACTGAAGAGTTCCGGTCTGCCTGAAGATACAGTAAAACAGCTGCAACCCCGAGCAGCTGTTCCTCCAAGGCTTTATGGACTTCCTAAGATCCATCAAGAAGGCACCCCACTGCGTCCTATAGTGAGTACCATCGGTTCAGCTACGTACCCCCTTGCCCGGTACTTAACTGGGCTGCTGACTCCACTTGTGGGTAAATGTCCTCACCACGTGAAGAATTCCACGAGATTTGTTGACATCATCAAGGATCTCCGCCTGGGTCCACAAGACGTATTGGTGAGCTTTGATGTGGTGTCCCTATTCACCAGGGTCCCTATCGCCGACACGTTGGCTCTACTTGAACAACACTTTGAGCCCAGGTTGGTGGATTTATTTCGGCACACACTCCAATCATCGTATTTCCTATATGATGGGGAATATTATGAACAGGTTGATGGAGTGGCTATGGGCAGTCCCTTGTCGCCGGCTATTGCTGACTACTTCATGGAGTACTTTGAATACAAGGCACTCGCAAGCTCTTCCCTGAAACCCAGCGCCTTTTATCGCTATGTGGACAATACCTTTGTCGTCTGGCCACTAGGCAGGGGACACCCTGGAAGCTTTTCTCCAGCACCTGAACAGTGTAAATGAGCAGATCAAGTTTACGATGGAAGTGGAAGAAGACGGCCGGTTGCCTTTCTTAGACATCCTTATAGAAAGGAAACCCGACGGGACTCTAGGACACTCTATGTACAGGAAACCTACACACACGGACCTGTACTTGAACGCGCGGAGCCATCACCATCCAGCGCAACGCAAGACGGTGCTCACCACACTAGTTCACAGGGCTCGGGCGATATGTGACGCTGACAGCCTACCGGGGGTACTGAACCACTTGCGCCAGACCTTCAGACGCAACGGGTATTCTGAAAGTCAGATAGGACAGGCTTTCCGCGAACCCAGACGCAGGCTTAATAACGCCGATAAGGAACCACCGGATCGTCTGGCGTTCCTGCCGTACTCTGGTGCCACAACGTCGAGGATAGGGCGGGTTCTAGCAAAAGGTGGGATTAAAACCATATACCTTCCAACGCCGAAACTAAAAAACATCCTGCGATCCCCAAGGATGACCTTGCTCTGCGGACGCCTGGGGTATACTGCATCCCTTGTGAATGCGGGAAAAGGTACATCGGGCAGACAATACGGTGTATCAACCAGAGATGTTTAGAACATGTTCGGCACGTTCGTCTTGGGCAAAAGGAAAAGTCAGCGGTGGCAGAACACAGCCTCTAACAGGGCCACGGATTTGATTTTGAAAGCACCAGAGTACTGGCGCACGCTAGAGGTTTCTGGGACAGCATTCTCACGGAAGCTGTTGAAATTCGTCTTGCCTCAAATCTAGTAAACCGAGACGGCGGGTACCAACTCATTGATGCTTGGACGCCGGTCATCGAAGCGATGCGTCAGCGGCGCTGCCGAGGCCCGCACGACGCGAGGCGCCCGACTCAACTGAGCACCAGCTAGGCGCACCAGCACTACCCCCACTCCGACGGCCGGGCGGTGCCTACGCCGACCAATCACGGACGCGCTCAACACTCCCGCGCACTGGGCCACCTGGCAGGCTATAAGAACTAAGCCTTTTCGCTGCACCCGGCACTTCACCAGAAGATGGCGGCAATGAATCAAGTCGCCGAAATATCGTGTGACAACGCACTCTTGACTCGGCTAGTCACCCGAGAGCAGTTTATACAAAACAAATGTAATTGGCACAGTACGTTCGAATAGGAAGAACATGCCAAAAGATTTGTGCAGTGTAAAATTAACAAGGGGTGAATACGCAATAAGAAGCTGCAACCAAATACTCGCTATAAAATGGAAAGACAAGTGAGATGTTTATATGCTGTCGACAAAACATGAAGCAGTCGAAATGACTTCACAAGGATCCAAGGGCACTCTAAAACCAAATTGTATTGCAGAGTATAACAAGAGAATGAATGGAATTGATCTCCAAGATCAAATATTAGCATGTTTTCCAGTGATGAGAAAATTCATGAAAGAATATAAAAAAAAAATTATCTGTTTGATATTGGTCTTTTTAACTCTTACATCTAATGGAAAAAACTGAATGATGGAAAGAAACAATGTTATGTCGACTATAAGATCAACATAGCCGAATCTCTACTGAAGAAAATGCCAAAACCTATTTATAGAGAACGAGGTGTATTATCTTCCGGAGATGCGCCAGACAGACTTTACGCAAAGGAATGGGCTCATTTTCCATAGCACACTGATCCAACACCCTCTAAATTAAGACCGTCAAAACGTTGTACAGTTTGTCACAAAAATAAAAACGTAAAGAAACAACGTGGGAGTGTAAAAAGTGCAAAGTTCCATTACATGTACCAGAATGCTTTGAAATATATCATACCGTTACAGATTACTAATTTTATATTTTGGAATTTTGTGTAAATAAACATTTTATAATACTTGCGTCTACCACAATTATTGGATCAGACTGTAATTGCGTATCAAATATTCCACGTAATATTCACATCTGGCCCGATCACCATACGCGGGCTATGCCCGTATTATTTACTTCTGGCCCGATCATCATACGCGGGCTATGCCCATAATATATACGTTTGCCCCAACCATCGTACGCGGGCTATGCCCGTAATATTTACGTTTGGCCCAACCATCGTACGCGGGCTATGCCCATCATTGTAGATTAAGGGGTTAATGGGGATACACTACAACCTTGTCTCGCACCCTTTTTAACTGATGCATGCCCCTCACGATTCTCTACTTTTACTATAGCCATTTGATTCTTATATAGTTTATAAAGTATTTTCTATCTTGATATTTTAGACCTGACTTCTTTAAGATTTTGAACATCTTGTCCAACCTAACATTATAAAAAGATTTTTCTAAATCAACAAATGCCATAATAGTATCTTTGTTTTTCTTGGATCCTCCCTTCAAGTATTAATCAGAATGCTTCCCTCATACACGGTTTTTCCTAAACCCAAACTGATCTTCCCCTACTCTCTCTTCTACTACCCTTTCAATTCCTCTGTATGTTATTCTGGCTAGTAGTTTTGAAGCATGAGATGTTAGACTAATGGTGCAATAATTCTCACATTTGTCAGCCTGTGCTTTCTTCGGAAGGTGGAAATGATATTTTTATTAAAATATGTTGGAATTTCTCGCGTTTCATATCTTTTTGATATCGGTTTGAATAAAATTTTGATTCCTTTTTATCCCTAGGCATTTAAGAAGTTCTGCAGGGATCTTATCAAATCCAACTGCCTTATTTGCTTTCAAGTCATCCCCTTCGCCATGACTAGCTTATATCTTTCACAAAATTCTAACCTGCTGCCTGATTTCTTTCATCGTAGACCAGGAATTTCGTACAGTATTCTCTTCTTTTCCTTCTCCCTCTATCCTATCACCCATGATTATTATATTTTCGTCCCCTTGACATATTAGATTAAGTCTTCAATTTTGGTGTATATTTTCTCTATTTCTGCGTCATCTTCCTGTGACATTGGCATATTAATTTTTACGAACGTGGTTGGGTGTGCTTTGTTTCTAAACTTACAAAAAAAAAAAAAAAAAAAAAAAAAAAAAAAAAAAAAAACCAGTAACTTCACTGACATCTTTTGTGTTTAATTATTGTGTGTTCCCCAGACCAGAAATCCTGTGCATCCTTCCACTTAATCTCACTAATCCTGATGACATCCAACAAGTCGTTCCATCTCCCTTTTTGAGTTTCCAAACCTACCTGCCCTATTCAGGCTTCTAACATTCCACACTCTGACTTGTAGAATGTTTCTGTCCATTCTGGTGACTTCTCCCCGAGTAGTCCCCCCTCCCACTCCCTGGAGGTCTGATTGAAGGACTGTTTTTACCTTCGTAATATTTTACCCAGAAGAAGCCATCATGATATAAGTAATTTGAGAGGATCACATGTTTTCGGCATACCCTTTGGGTCTTTAATGTAATGGTTTCCCGTTGTCTTCTGCATCCCTATGCCGTTGATCAGTTACGATTCATCTGCTTAGGGGCCATTTCCAACTCTAAGGGAGAGTGGGTGCCCTGGACTGCTCCACACTCTTCTGCCCTCCTTTAGGAGGCCATTGGCGAGCAGTGGGTGATTCCTTATACTGGGAATCTTTCAGTTGCCAGAGCCTCATGTGTGCGAACAGGGTGCACCATGTGAAGAAGATCTGACATTTGGTTGGAAAAGGCTAATAACATCACACAGAGTTACTTTTTGCAGCTTTTCACACTACAGGAAAAAATTACAACATTTTTAAATTAATAGTGCACAAAAATAGGAATACTAATCAGTATGCCCCGGATTTTTAGGATCTACAAAGCCAAATTTAGGTTTATTCAATTCACGTTTTAGGCTTTTATAGGTTTTTAAAATTCTGATTTAGGAACTTACACATTTTTAAGGCAAATAAAATTTTAAAACACACAATATATACTGCCATAGTGTTAAAAACATTGTGACTTTATAATTCAATGTCAAGTACTCCTTAAAAACTTATAAAATGACATAGATTGTTCAAATTAAAACATGCAACATAAACCATTAGTATGTTCAAAACATTTCGTCTTTATTGTGGATAATAAACCACTCATTTGAAACATCTAATATGACAGTGAACAATGAAATATTTTGACAGTTTTTCAAGAGTAAACCCCCTTCTCTCTTCCGTTAAAATTCTCTTGAATGCGGAAAAACTACGCTCCACGCCACATGAGGTAAGAGGTGCAAACTTTATATTAGCGATTTCCTTCAGATTCCAAGGCAGTGTTTCTTGTTCCTTTAGTTCAGAGAACACGGCCTATTTGTTCCATCCGCTTGAAATCTGGACTGAGGCTAAAACAGACTCCTTCTTCTTAGCTATATACACCCCAACTGGTCTAGGAGCCACTTTGGCCCTCACTTCTTGTATGATTTGAAGTGCTTCCGTCAACGGTAGAGTGCCTCCTTCCAACTTCTTGATTGAAAATTCTAGGTTCTAAAAATTTGCTTTTATATATGTCAAACTCCTGTACAGCTGGTACTAAGTGCAACACTTTCTTTGCATTTACTATAGCAATAGCTTCGCTTTCATCTAATGATTCGATAACCTCCATGACATTCTCATAGTTTCTGCATAATATATTGCGGCTGAAAGCCAGGTCCCGCATCGTGTCACTACTGGCTCGGGAGGGAGGGGTATCGATGGAAGCTTTCCCTGAAAGTAACGACTCGACTTGGCAATTTCAGGAATGTTTTCTTCACTGAAGAAATTATC